>SNVD02002943.1:0-17038 GCA_013180625.2 Boswellia sacra | reverse complement strand
TCCGAATGGAATATCGTCATGCAATAGATGAAGCAGAGGCCGCACTCAACAGATTGGGAAATCCTTACATCGAGCTTCACTACACTGCGTCCGTGGGGGCGTTGTTGGCGATCATTCTCACTTGTATAGCATATTTATACCCTCAACTGGTGTGCAACTACATTGGAATCGACTTTATCCTTCTTGACATACTTCTCGACGAGAAATCAGAGTTGGAGCGCTGCCGCAAGCTAGTGCAATACCAAGCAGAGTCTCTCGTCGACTCAAGCCGTAATTACGTGACATACATTTGGGCTCGCACTCAGGAAGGGTTCGAAACCTGCTGCCAAAGGTCACAATATAATCGGTCTCGTGGCGAAATGAAGCTCAGGACAAGTCCCCGGCGCCTTAGCGATGGCGAACTGATTGCCAAGTTGGCGGAAGATCACAAGCTGCTCAAAAGTCAGGTACTGAAGGTTGTGGCGAATGATAGGATGATTCCTTTGAACAGATCAGGTCCCTGGGTGGAAAGACTGCTCGGCGAGTTTCTGCAAATGTTCGCAACAAACATAGTCTACAGCGCTATCCTCGACTCTGGGCTCCTCACATGGTCGCACCTCTTGATTGGACCTCCCGTCAGGCTTGCGACACTCTCCGACTGGATGGTGCTATTCGAGCTGTACGCCTACTTTGAGCTCAATGTGTTGGCCACCAGCTTCTTCCTGCCGATGTTCATAACCCTCTCAGCGAGTGAAATACGATATCTGGATTTGGTAACCGGTCGCATCAAACAATGTATCGTTGACAACAGTCTGATCTATAGCCAAATAGAAGACAATATTGGAGACAATTTCGTGGACAATTTTGGCCACAAGCAAAATAGCGATGCAAAGCTCTCTAGAAGTCACGACCGGATACGATCGTCTCCTGAGATGAGCGACTGGATGAACGAGAGGATCATCGAGACTTTCCTCTTCTTCAAGATTTATATAAGTCAGCTGAAATCAACGTTACTCTCGTTTAAGTTCGCGGTGGGTCTGGCCTTCGGTCTAGTCTTCTCCGTTCCAATGTTGACGCTCATCTATACACCTTACCTGGAGTTCGACGCCACTCTCATCGGAAGTCTCTTCTCGGCTTCAATACTTCTTTTTGCAGACACTATACTGACGCCCATCTGTCGCTCTTATTGCAAAGGCCAGCAGCTCTACAAAGCTCTTTGGAGTTTGTTTGCGCACGTCCTCGAGCTACATCGACCCTATACGGCCTCAGGCGAGCTCCATTCGTCCAGTGTCTACTTTGAGCAAACACTCGCCGTGCTAAGGAAAGAGGTGGACGAGTCACTGCTCATGATGGATCGCTTCACTATCACCTCCTGGGGCTTCCGTGTGACATACCCAAATTTAGTCGAGCTTCACTATTACTACAGCGTGCTAATTGTCTCGGTCCACTTTCAATTTGGCCCATTGAAAGAAATCTTCGGCGACTGGTTGGTCGATCCTCTAGGTGTTTACTCCTAATCAAGGAGCATTCAATTGAGCAATCGAAATCGACGGCACAACTGGCTCCGTAGATCTTTGTTAGCATACGTGTGGTTGCGTCCCTCGACTCGCCTTGCCAAGCCACCTGCTATCGACGGACAAGAGCTGGGAAGCTCTTTGGGCCGACTGAGAATGACTTGGCTCACGTCAGGGCCACGGGGTACCTCGCCAAGATGAAGCTTGCCCATAATGATCATCCGGACGGACGACATCACATTTTGGACTTGGATCGCTACTGAAGGAGCTCAGCCAGCCCTCTCACATCAAAGTCCCGTTCCAGAAGGTACTGTTCACAGAAGGTATTCTTCCTCGCGCTTAGTTTCATCCAACTCTAGCGTCGAAACGCTTCCGATGTCATACGAGCCCACCCCGCCACTCCTAGAGCGTGTGCGTTCATTCCTTGACGCCCGTGCAATCCGATGAATGACCGTTTCTAATGCCATCTAAACTAAGCCCGATTGATGGCAGCTCGCGGCCGACTCGTGTACCAGGCGCTTAGCTCGCTGCTGGCGCACCTGATCGAGTACGAGGCCAAAGCGAGGAGGCTGGGCAGGAGTGTTTACATGGAGCACACCATTTGGTTGTTGCGCCGCGAGCTATACTACTCCAGACGAGAGCAATCCTGCAAGTTTCAATCAGTCACTCAACGTCTCTCGGGAACTGGACTATCTACAGCGGGAATAAAGTCAGGTTCTGCTTTCCCTGCGTGTGTTGAGTCTTGAGGTAGATCAATTAGTGGGTCTCTCTGTTCCTCTTTCTCTCCTCTCTAGCTCTCTCTATTTGTAAACGGGGCGAAGATGAGCCATGGTCATTGTACGATCTCAAGGATGTGTCGACGACCACTTGATAATAACATCTAGGGGCTAAATAGTTTGAGAACTCCCAGATGTTGAAGATATTAATTGTAGTCATCAGACTAGTGGTCTGACTCGAGGCCTTCATCGAAACTGTCGCTAGCTCTCGGTTCAAGAAACTGTGTGAGTTGCACAGTGATCAATCGACTGGTATCGCGCAAGCCAGGTCTACTCCAGTTGCGCAACCAGGCCGAATCAATTGTGGGTTGGACTAATTAAAATGACTGTGAGGTGGGCGAAAGACCACTCAGACTTGTGGTCGATTTCCTCCATTTAGTACAGAATTTAACCGAGATTTGTCTCGCTTCCTGCCGAACACAAATGTTAGCTAGACAGCCTCGAAGTATGTCTTCTAGACACCAACATGTCGCGCCAACTAGAGCGCGAGCATCAATTAGTGGAAGAACAGGTGCGATTATTGTTGCGCTCGGGCGCTCTGCAGCCGCTCAATCGGACTGAGGACTGGAACAATCTAATAACATTCGCGTACGGCATGATGAATACCGTTTGTATAGTCTGAAGTCTCAGTTGGTCACCAATTCTGTACATGGTTATGCCCAGGCTTAACAGTTACAAGATTTACCACGGGACGATTTGTTTGTTGTTTGGTTGGTACTCGAGTTTGACAGCATAGTGATAGCATTCGTCTTCCAGATGGTCAGCAGTTAGCTCTCAGGCCTACCGTTTGCAGTTGACACTGTTTGTGAGCAGCTCATCAGGAAGCTGTTACACTCTGAGGCGTTACTGAGGCAGTTTGAAGTCAAATTCTAGGATTCGTAGCGACCTAAGCCAACATGATTGAGTGTCATCTCCACCATACCGTCATAGCCATGTTGCCTCTCTTTGAGACGAATCATGGCGGTGTCAGCCGGGCAACCGTCCCCAAGATCCCCTGACCTCAGAGTCTGAGCCATACTCTTTCGCGGCTCGTTCGCGCTTTGATCGCCACTTTCGGTTTGATCAGAATCCGGGGGTTCAATCCAGACGATGCCGAGAAGAGCCCGAGCAGTTGTGCGATCAATAAGAATCTATTTGGAATCCATGGATCCTCATATAACAGGCTTACATGAGGAATCTTGAAGAGACATATAAAAGTTCAGATTCTCAGACTATATGGGCCCTCGAGGTTCCATAAAAGGCAATTACAACCCATATTCAGAGATGGAAATCCTGGCAATTTGACAGACAAATCGACGCAGAGTGACTCTGAGGCACACAAGAGGCGTAAACAGCACTCTGTAATTGAGTTTACAGAGTGAAAGTTGTTGATAAGAACTCGCGTGAAATTTGTGATCATGAGCCTGCTAATAGTCATGGTCTTTATCGGATGGTCACGCAATCGATCTAAGAGCACTTAACTAACCTTTTCGTAGCATTGCACTCGGTTCAAGTCATTTCCCTACTACTTTTTCGAGTTTCAACCACTGACTAAAGGTGTTCGATGACCTGTCAGTTGAGTAAAAAGGTCCGCACAAGACAAAGGGTTGCATCAAGATCTCAGTTTGATCGCCCGGCCCCAACAGCTAAACCAGAGACTGTTGAAGATGCGGCCGGGATCTGGCGATGTTGCAAGACTGGAACACGAGCAGTTCATTGGCATAAAAGACCTAAAAAGCACCAAACTGAAGCTGGCAAAGATCCTGGTCACATTCTTGAGCCGCTGTGCTGCGTAGACAATGACTCTTTCCACCGGTCTCTAGTCCCCCGACTGCTCGGTCGACATCGACGTTGCTGCCACCCTGCAACCGATCAGAAGTGTCGATGTGATCATACTTCATAGCTTGAAACAAGGTGGCCTCTTGAAGAACTGGCTCAAATCGCTTCGTCTTGTACATACTGATACCATCATTTGATCTGCATCTTCATCCAACAATCAAGATTGATTTTTACTCCATCAGCTGAAACAACTGAACGAAACAGACAGCAAGCATGTGGCCGATTTCGATATACCCCAACTCCGAATGGAATATCGTCATGCAATAGATGAAGCAGAGGCCGCACTCAACAGATTGGGAAATCCTTACATCGAGCTTCACTACACTGCGTCCGTGGGGGCGTTGTTGGCGATCATTCTCACTTGTATAGCATATTTATACCCTCAACTGGTGTGCAACTACATTGGAATCGACTTTATCCTTCTTGACATACTTCTCGACGAGAAATCAGAGTTGGAGCGCTGCCGCAAGCTAGTGCAATACCAAGCAGAGTCTCTCGTCGACTCAAGCCGTAATTACGTGACATACATTTGGGCTCGCACTCAGGAAGGGTTCGAAACCTGCTGCCAAAGGTCACAATATAATCGGTCTCGTGGCGAAATGAAGCTCAGGACAAGTCCCCGGCGCCTTAGCGATGGCGAACTGATTGCCAAGTTGGCGGAAGATCACAAGCTGCTCAAAAGTCAGGTACTGAAGGTTGTGGCGAATGATAGGATGATTCCTTTGAACAGATCAGGTCCCTGGGTGGAAAGACTGCTCGGCGAGTTTCTGCAAAGATCCGCCACAAATATAGTCTACAGCGCTATTCTCGACACTGGGCTCCTCACATGGTCGCACCTCTTGATTGGACCTCCCGTCAGGCTTGCGACACTCTCCGACTGGATGGTGCTATTCGAGCTGTACGCCTACTTTGAGCTCAATGTGTTGGCCACCAGCTTCTTCCTGCCGATGTTCATAACCCTCTCAGCGAGTGAAATACGATATCTGGATTTGGTAACCGGTCGCATCAAACAATGTATCGTTGACAACAGTCTGATCTATAGCCAAATAGAAGACAATATTGGAGACAATTTCGTGGACAATTTTGGCCACAAGCAAAATAGCGATGCAAAGCTCTCTAGAAGTCACGACCGGATACGATCGTCTCCTGAGATGAGCGACTGGATGAACGAGAGGATCATCGAGACTTTCCTCTTCTTCAAGATTTATATAAGTCAGCTGAAATCAACGTTACTCTCGTTTAAGTTCGCGGTGGGTCTGGCCTTCGGTCTAGTCTTCTCCGTTCCAATGTTGACGCTCATCTATACACCTTACCTGGAGTTCGACGCCACTCTCATCGGAAGTCTCTTCTCGGCTTCAATACTTCTTTTTGCAGACACTATACTGACGCCCATCTGTCGCTCTTATTGCAAAGGCCAGCAGCTCTACAAAGCTCTTTGGAGTTTGTTTGCGCACGTCCTCGAGCTACATCGACCCTATACGGCCTCAGGCGAGCTCCATTCGTCCAGTGTCTACTTTGAGCAAACACTCGCCGTGCTAAGGAAAGAGGTGGACGAGTCACTGCTCATGATGGATCGCTTCACTATCACCTCCTGGGGCTTCCGTGTGACATACCCAAATTTAGTCGAGCTTCACTATTACTACAGCGTGCTAATTGTCTCGGTCCACTTTCAATTTGGCCCATTGAAAAAAATCTTCGGCAACTGGTTGGTCGATCCTCTAGGTGTTTATTCTTAATCAAGGAGTGATCGAAATCGATGGAAATAACAGCAAAACCGCGTAGATCTTTATGAGTTTACCTGTCGTTGCGTCCCTCGACTCGCCTTGCTAAGCCAGCTGCTATCGACGGACAAGGGCTGGGAACTCTTTGGGCCGCTCGAGAATGATTTGGCTCACGTCACAGCGACGGGGTACCTCTCCAAGATGAAGCTTGCCCATAATGATCGGCCGCACGGACGACATCTAGCTCATCTTGGACGTGTGTCACTCCCAATAGAGCTTAGCCACTTCTCTCACATCAAAGTGCCGTTCCAGATGGTATTGCTCACCGAAGGCATTCTTCTTGGCGCTCAGCTCCATCTAACTCTAGCGTCGTGACGCTCTCTTTGCCATACAAGCTCGACTCCTGGAACGTATGCGTTCATTCCTAGGCGCTCGTGTGATCCGATAAATGACCGTTTCTAATGCGATGTAAACTACGCCCGAGTCAGCTCGGAACGGATTGGTGGCGTCAGAGGGAAAGAAAAGAGACCACATAAGTTCGAAACTCCTGGTGACGAGTCTTTGCATGTCTGCGACTAATTTGAAAATCATCGAAAAATTCCACTTTCACTTGAAAACGACATCGTTCGTGCACTCAAGGGACCCCACTAAATGATCCTCTGTGCAATTTTGTATCGTTTGCGCTATTTCCACAGATTTGCGGCACGAAAATGCCGCCTCCTCGAAATTCGAGGCTCGAGTTATACCATTTGAGCTGACTTTTTCGACAGGCCAGATGCTCAACTGCAAGCTATTCGAGGCGCTTTTGCATCGGAATATCCTGCAAGTGTCGAACGGAATCAACAATCATGCCTTCCGTAGTTATCATCGTGATGAGGGAGAGCTTTTTAAGGTCGAAATGTCCCTCAACAGTAGAGTTCCCTTCGACTGCGTCGGCGACACTCGTGAAACTATACAATATAATCAACCTGCAGGTAAGCTGGTGCTCCAAAGTGCTCATGACCAATCCGGCCAACCTCCACCAGGTGTTCAAGTGGCGCCGCTCACGGAGACCAAGCAGTGGGCTTACGGCAGTTGAAGAGCGACGTCTGCACCTCAGTTGGGCCGCCATCTGGCCCGCAATCTTGCAAGCAGTCAACTTTGCCTTCAGCATAAAGCTCATCGTCTGGATCAGGGTTAAGTTCCTGCAAGGCTACTATCTGGACAAGATCGACTATGTGCGAGTCAATTTCGCCAATCAAGAGCAGCGCCTGCGCCACTACAGCAAAAAGTTGGCCCACCAAGAGAGTATCCTCAAGCTCATGGGAGACCCTTGGTTTAACGCCCGCTGTCTCGCCCAGGTGGGCTCAATGATGACCCTTCTGATTTACGCCATCAGCAATGTCCTCCCGCAATTGTGGCACAACTACTCGACTCGCCCCTTTGAGGCGTTGAGCAACGACTCGCTCAGGGACTCGCTCGAGCAGCGCGCCTTTTCTGCGGCGAGCGTCGCCGCCGAGACGGAATCAATCCTCGAGTCGAGTCGCATCTTTACACTGAAGGCATTGAAGCAGGACGAACTCAAGAAACCTTTTAGCCACTTTGAGGAGGCGCTCAATGTCACCAAATACCTACGAGACCACCAGCAAGTGATGGGCCAGGTACGTCAGTTGCTAGTTCAAGGTCGTCTCGTGCCTCTCACCCGGACAGAGCCCTGGATCAATCTTATGATTGTGCAGCAGACGATATTCTTTCCCACGATCTTTGTGTACGTCTCCATAAGCACCTGGTATATGATCTATCATGTGTATGAGTCTCTGGGTGTGTCTCTTGTTTGGACAAACCGCATGGATATTGTCATGTTCATGGAGACACTCTTCTTCGCCTTGCAAAACATCATCTCGGTCTCGTTCTACATCAGCAGCTTTGTCGTCTACTGTACCATCCAATTGCGCTACTTGGGCGCCATAGAGTATTGGCTTCGGACTTGCAAACAATACTGCGAGCTCGAGTTTGTAGACTCAAATGGGCAATTTAAGCTGCCTTCATTTGAGAACACCCGACTGCTGAATAACACTCTCATAGAGACCTACTTGAAGTACAAGATCTTCCTGAGACAACTACGGGTAGCCCGGCCTGTCTTTGAGCTCACCAGCACAGTCGCCATATGCATCTTTCTGTTGCCAATCTTATCGCGAATTTACATCCCCTATGCGGCTCAGGCCACGGCCAACGCCATCCTCATGTACATGACCGTCAGCACCGTGGTCTTTGTCAACGTACTCATTCTACCCTCGTGTTTGATGGCAGCTCGCGGCCGACTCGTGTACCAGGCGCTTAGCTCGCTGCTGGCGCACCTGATCGAGCACGAGGCCAAAGCGAGGAGGCTGGGCAGGAGTGTTTACATGGAGCACACCATTTGGTTGTTGCGTCGCGAGCTAGACTACCCGCAGAATGTCATAAGGCGGTTCACCTTTGTCACATTCTTGCGCATCGACGCGACCTTTACAAATCTCATCAAGTTGCACTACTACTACAGCTTTGTGGTGTTGACTCTCTTCACAGAGGTCCAATCCTGGCGACGACTCTTTGGGAATCGCATCCGAGACCCTCTGGGAATCCAAGTCCTTTAGGACTTGTAGTTCAGAAGATTGGAGCCCACTGAAGTCCTCATAAGAAGGTAACCGTCAACCGTCATTGAGTATTCAAAAAAGTATCATCAGTAACGCACAAAACTTCTCTGTTCAGATACGAGATAAATCTTGGCCATAAAACGTTGTTATGACAAAGTTCATAGTTCACAGATCGCATTCTCGCATCGCCTCATGACACGAGATAGACTCACGCAGTCGGCGAAACGAAGCGAAGATATTTCAGTAGGAGACAGAATCACACCTGAGCTTCAGGTGTGATGGCTGACAGTTGATTGATTCAAGCCGATGCGGAACGTAAACGTGTGACGGCGAGTGTACGTGAACGTGTGTGGCTGCACCTCTTGTTGGTCATCTATGTCTATATGGTGGTGGGGTTATCAATGAGCTATCACACCCTGAGGCTTTACTGAAGTAGTTTGAAGTGAAAGTATTGGGAGTCAAAGCGACCTATGCCGACATGATCAAGTATCATTGGGAACCAAAGAGACAGCAATTAGGATGTTCTACCTCTACGAATGACTGAATTGGCGCGTCAGGAGTGCTGTTTACGGACGAGTCAAACAGCCAGAAACCTGCGTGACAGGCGCTATCTGCGGAAAGTGACAAGTGGCGCGAAACTCGTCACCTGGCAACACACATCATCAGCATCCCAATGTTACTAATGGCCCGCGATGGCGAAAATTGTTGAACTCTGTTGCAGTATCTTAAGTTGTATCTCGCTTTGCCTACGCTTATCTGTCGCACGTGGTCGAGTTTTTGTCGAGACCACATAGAGAAAGTGCACACCTTAAGAGGCACGAAAAACAGACAGAACCCATGACTGCTATTTGCAGTAACT
Organism: Boswellia sacra; assembly: GCA_013180625.2. Taxonomy (NCBI): domain Eukaryota; kingdom Viridiplantae; phylum Streptophyta; class Magnoliopsida; order Sapindales; family Burseraceae; genus Boswellia; species Boswellia sacra. Next base: position 7,759 of record SNVD02002943.1, on the reverse strand, counting down.
CTTTCTGCCATTCTACTTACTAGCTAAGGGTCGTGACTCACCGTCCCGATCCGACTACTTCAAGTCGCTGCTTTCCGCATATGACTAGAGTGATAAAGTGCAGAGTAGACAGGTTTCCGCCATCGGTAACGATGAGATCACTTCCGGTGGGCGAGAACGACCGGCTCGACAGAATCTTCTTTAACGGAGGGTTGCGGGAGCGACTATTTAAATTGACTATCAAGTGGGCCGGAGAGTACCTACGTTTCGGGAGCAAATTATGCCAGATCGACCTATGGACTGGCAGAGAAAAGTACATCCTCGACGCCGATGATGCCATTGGACCGCATAAGGGAGTGGACAACACATTCGTCGACCAATCGAGCAGCAGAGGAAATAGGTTCCAGAGACTCTGGCCCAAATTCGTCCAGCTCTTAAACTGTTACTGCATCGCGATGATCCTGGAAAACACCTGGCTCCAATACCAATACGACTACTATTTGTTGCGTCTCGAGTGGTTCAGCGCGAATAGCGAGGGCGGGGCCGAGAGCGAAAAGGTTGTCCAGCTAAGCGTGCGACTCAATGAGAGCTCCCATGCTCTTCGGAGCTTTGGAGCGCCCCACATGGCTGCGAGAGGAATCATAGAGTGCATCCACTTGACGATTGTGATCATCAGCTCGCTGACTATGATCTTCTGCCAACTATACTTCAGCTACTACAAACCGGACGTCCATCTTCTGCGCTGGATTATGGACCGGCGCGCCGAGCAGCAGTGCTGTGACCGGTTGCTGCTCAGGGCCGTTCGAGATTTCATCCAATCTCGACGGAATTTCACCGAGATCTGTCTGGCTTCTTGCCGAACACGAATGCTACCCAGACAGCATCCTAGTATCACTCCCAGATTTAAAGCCACCAGCATATCGAACCAGCTGAAACATGAGCAACAATTTGTTGTTGAACGGTTACAAATACTCTTCCGCTCGGGCGCTCTGCAGCCGCTCAATCGGACTGAAGACTGGATCAACTTGATGGCGTTCGCCTATGGCAGTATGACGGTCGTTTGTATAGTCTGGAGTGTCAGCTGCTCATTACTTCTGTACATAATATTGCCCTGGCTCAACAATTACAAGATCAACAACGAGCCGCCCGACCAGTTCTTTGTTGTTTGGTTGGCACTCGAGATGATCATCATGATGATCACGTTCATCTTCTATCTGCTTATGATTACAATGACCTGTCTGGACCAGATGCGCCTCGTCTGGTTGATCAAAAAGCAGCTGCTCAATTGCGTCAACACCAACTCGCGAATTTTCTCCGAGTTGATCAGCTCGAATAACCACGGCCGCCGCGCCCCAAGCGACCAGTCCAGCTTGGCCCAGATGAACGTCAATTTGTTGCACGCTATTTTGCATTACAAGATCTATGTCCTCCAGCTTAAGCCAATCCTGACTACACTGGCGTTCATATCCTCTCTCGCATCGTTTCTGATGGTCTCTCATCATCTTCTTCTACGACTACACTCGCCTTATATTCCCGCCCATGGGATCAAGTCAAAGTACTACATCGTCAGCATCATCAATGTCGGAGTCTTCACCATGGCCATGATTCCCGTGTGCTACATAAACTGTCGCTCTGTGGCCTTGTACAATTCGCTCTCGAATTTGCTCGCGCACACCGTTCAGTGTACTGTTATGTTGGAAGCCGAGAAGAAGTGGCAACCTCCAACAATTACCCACTGCGAGCTCGCCGGCCGTGGTCACCTAGAGGTTTCCAACAGCACATCAACTGTGCCCCGTGTCGACCCGACAGCCGCTCATGCCTGGCGACCCTATGACGTGCACTCTATTACAGTGCTAAGGAACGAACTCCAGTCAGCCCATCGGTTCGCACAACAGTTCAAAGTCGAAGCTCTCGGCCTCTCGTACACCTACACCGACCTAATGCGCATGTACTTCTGGTTTGGGCTCGCTTGTGTGCAGATCTTTTCCGACTTCAAGGGGGAATCATCTTTCATTGACCACTTCCTCAACGATCCAATCGGTCTGTACAGTCCGTAAGCACAGTTAAAGCGTGAATCGATCAACGTCATCATCATAAATTTCATTCTTTTATAGCATCGTGTTGCGCATAGATTTTTGGGTATGCCCCTTCAATGTCCATATCTTCTCCCAATCTGAGGGCTGGCCCAGTTCCATAAACATTCACCCATCGACTCGCTTGCATCAGCAAGTCTCTGTCACCTGGACCCAGTCGGTCCGGCGACTAATCTGTCGTTATGCGCATATCGAATATCGGGAGCAAGACTCAACTCGGACATGCGAACAATTCCTTATACTATCTCCACGTTATCGTGTCAAATTCAATGAGTTCCCGTGGGACTGTTCGAGTCGGCCGCTGGCAGCACTAGCCTGCGCAAGCGCTGTCAGGTCCGGACTCTATGATACTTTGAGTCCTGAGTTTTTACCCAAGAATAGTTCATGCGAGCTTTTGTTTAACCTTCAGGCGTTGAGTTCTTGGTTCACTCGAAGCTGGCAGTATATTTACGACCTATTTAAGACTCCTGAAATGGAGTCAAACGGTGAAAATTGCTTGCTTTCAAGCTATTTCAGTTCAGACACCGCTGCTTACGCACCCATCGAGTGCACGTGCTGCATAGAGGCGCGCCTATGTGCGGCCGCCGAGTTAAAGCATTGTCGTGGCGGCTCGTTGCCGACAACTGGAGCTCAAACTTAAATGAGCCTCCATGAACACCTGCATGAAGCGATGAGTGTCCAAACTCCGCCCATCAACAGCATCTCGTTCGTGTCTGGTGACCCTAAGGCCGGCGAGGAACTCAACATCAGCATAGCTTTTGCGCGCAAGCTCGCAGCGAACGATGAGCGCATAAGGACAGAGTGCGATCCTTTGTTCGTTACAATTAGGCGGCTGTTCACTTTCGAATTGTGCCGGATAGACCCCTGGCTCGACAACCAGGCGAGTCCGAGCCAAGAAGAGCGTCAGCTAGCCAAGATATCCGAACTAGACCGACACAAAACAAACGTCCAATGTACAGAGTTTCTCGCGAGCCTCTGCTCCATCAGCTTCGAGTCTGAGAACGAAATTCGGCCTAATGGGGTGTCCTATTCGCACAAGCAGAACAAAGACAACGACCATGATGACCAAGACCACTTCAGCGACCCGCATCGAGACTACGACCAAAATCAATCCCAAGACAGGGGCCAGCTTCGCAATGTGCTGGTCTTCAGTCTATGCGAGACAAACTGCCCTTGGCTGCCAATCGCTCGCTCGCAAGTCTACCTCGGTTTTCTGGCCATGGCGGTGGCCTACTGCAGCTATTCGCTGCTGATGCTGGGCTACCTGTCCTTCCGAATGGACGTGCTGCTGAGCCATTGGCGTCTCGTCGCGCCCGTCGAGTGGTTACGAAATGGAGCCGACCAGTCGGTGATGAGTGAGGACGGCGAGTGCGTGCTCAAGAGTGCCGTCCGATCTAGGAATACGGAACTGAAGCCCGAGATCGACCGACTCGACATGGCGCTCAACGAGCTCGGCTATCCGACTCGCTACCTGGCCGGACTCTCGTTTTTTGCCTTCGTGATCATCGCCTCCACACCGCTCGTCTTCTATCTCATACCCGTTGGCTTCATTTACTGGCGCCACGGCGAAATCCGCCTCGACACGCTGGCCATGTTGCGCCACCCGGTGCTCGAGAGGCGCCGACTACTGGCCAAAGCTCGTCGCATTGCGAACCAGCTGCGTGCATCGCTCACCCTCGCTCGCCACGAGTCTCTGGCTCGCCTCCAACGGGCTCGCCTGAGCCCCCTTGCCGAGTGCACCTTCAACTTCCGGTTGCGCAATCACATCATGGCCGGGAGGCCGAGGTCGAAGCTGGATTTTGGGGAGCCAATCATGGGAGATATGACAGACAGACTCACATACCCGCGCGGCAGCTTGGAGACGGGTGCCGACCGGAACTCGGACCAAGAGCGCCAGGCGATCAAGAAGGAGCTCAGCTGGCTGGCGGACAATCATGAGTTTGTGGTGGCGCTGAATGCCATAGAGGAGAACAATTTGGTGCGACCGGTGGTGGTGAGCAGCGAGTGGCACGCCCTGAAGGTGCGCACCGCAATGCCCACAATCCGCATGGGCCGCATGGTGAGCGGCCTGGTGTCGGCGACCTCGGTGTTGATGGGCGCGGTGGCTGAGTGCTACCTGCGCGCGCGCCACGAGCTGCGGGCCGAGCAGTGCAGAGACTGGCATCCGGAGGCGGTGCATGTCGAGTGGAGCGGCCTGGAGGAGCGGGCCAACCTGAGTCAGTACGTGTCTGAGTCCACGGGCAACGACCTTCAATCTGCCGCTAGGCTGACCTTTGCTGCGCTCAACTATCATGTGTTCACCTGGACAATGCTGGTGAACGCCGCCAAAGTTCTATTGCTGATCTTGCTGCTCTCCGTGTGGTCGGTGTTCTGGACCTACATCTACTCATTCGGCTTCATCGACCTCATCGGTTGGCTGTTCCAAGTGAGAGAGCAGCTCAAGCAGTGTCGACTCGCCTGCGACGCGCACGTGAAGGCTCACAGTGAGCCTAGCGACTGTTGGCCGCTCGAGACGGACGAGGCGAGCCGCGCTCGGCAGCGCGCCAGAGCCGAGGGGCGGGCGCGCATCCTGCGAATGCTGGCGGTGGCCTTCATCAACTACAAGCTCTTCCGCAGCCAGTACAAGCCCTTCGGCATGCTCACCAACTGTCTGCTCTTCCAGGCGGCCGTCTTCACCGGCATCGCCTCTGGGGTGCTGTACCTGGTGGCCACCCGCATCCAGCTGGCCCTCAGAGTCTACATGGCCGCCTCGTCCTCGTTCGTGCTCGTCTTCATGAACATCTACCTGGTGATCGCCTCGTTCACAACCAAACTCGTCGAGTCGGTGATGGTGGAGCTGATTAGGCTGTTGGCCAGCTCGGCGCGCGCCGCCGACGGCCTGGCGCTGGCGCCGGTGCTGACGCTGTGGCGCCGCCAACTGCTCACCGAGTCCGAGGTGCTCCTGTTCGCCTCGACCAAGATTCTGGGCTACTCCGTTTCGTACACCCGCATCGTGGCCTTCAACATACAGTTCGTGGGCCTCTATCTCATCCTGTGGCGCGTCTTCACGGCTGTCTAGTTGGTGCTGGTCACTGTGGCCACTCGTGCCAGTCGTGCCGGTCGTGCCGTGCGAGCCATCGTACACAAAACGACGCCTCGCGTCGTCTGGTTCCCATGGCGGCGTGAGAATGCGGCGGCGCACAAACGAGAGCGACGGGCGTGAGATCTCAATCGACAGCCAGCGACCGGGCGGCAGAGGCTAATCAGCGCTCAGCCAATCGGCCTGACGGCCGCCTCCAGTGAGCGTCACGAAGCGCCGACGGCTCGTCTGTGTGTAAACACACTCACGACACCGGCGCCGAGCTAATCAATTTTCGGGCCAACAGCAGTCGATGAGACGACGGCTGGAGGACAAATTGAGTCGTCGGGCGCGCGAACGGCGGCGCGCTCAAAGGAGCCGCTCGGTCGCTCGATGTGCCAAGGTCGCGCGCCCTGGATCAGTGTGGCGCACGCGATCGGCAATTGGCATTGTCGAGGCGACGGCGATCATGGCGATGACGGCGCCGAGGTGGATGCAAAATGGGAGCGCCGCTCGCGTGGCCCTCTAATCCATAACTTGCACGCCGGAGACACTAAAAGAGTGCGCCATCAAGACACGGGGACATGACGACGGCCACGCAAAGTGCAAACCCCGAGCGTCGACTAGCACACGGCCCGCGCGCACAAAGTAACAAGTCGGCGACGTGCGCGCGCCGCTCGTTGCGTAATGCCTCCTGGGCTGTGGCTCGTAAACAAGGCGACGGCGGCGGCGGCGACCAGTCGTCGTCTTGGCGAGCCGAGCTGACTGCGAGCTGCGCCTGATTAATGACCGCCGCGGAGTTGCGTGGCCGATGCCGGCCGCTCGCTGCGGGCGATCGCTCGCCCTCTCGAAATGTTTTTGTTTGATCTGGCGCTCGAAGTGCTCGCGCGCGCGCGTCACTCAGTCACGGGCGGCGGCCACTCACTTTCGCCTCGGCGGTCGGCGAGCTCACACCCGAGCGAAATAAAAATGCCACGGCTGTGGCGGCGACTCATTAGCCGGCGTCGCACATACACACACAAAGTTGCAACAAATCACCGGCGCACTTCTGGCGTGTGCCACATTTGCGCCGCCTACGAGCGCGCCCGGCCAGTCGGTCGAGTTCGCCCAGGTGAACGCCTCGCTCGTGCTCACCTTCACCTTGTTGCGCTCGCAGCTGACGGGCGGCGGAATTCGGCGCTCAGTGGCACGCACTCAAGTGGGCCGCCGATTGTTTTGCGGCTCCACATCGACGCGCCCGCCCGAAGACCACGAGGACGAGTCTCACGCTCGCGTCGAGCGCAAAATTGCGCCCTGTCGAACTTGTCGTCGGCGACAGCGGCGGCGGCGACGAGCTTTCCTTTGTGTGTGTTTTAGAGCTCACCTGTGTGTGTTTTCGCTTATGCAATGGCTTCGCTCGGCCGCTCGCAGACTTTGTTTTGTCCCTCGATTTGGCACCATAATTAGACCTTTCGCAGCCCATTGAGCGCGCACAGTGACATGAGCGCGAAATTGCTACCTGACGCCAACATCACCGCGCTGGTCGCCGGCCTAAATGTCGACCGCCGACCCAAGTCCAGCCGCTTGAATGAGCGCTCAAGAACACACACAAAGACACACACACACACACACACACACACACACACACACACACACACAAGTTAACGGGAGAGCAGTTCGCGGCGAGGCGACGACACTCGAAGGGCCGGCCGAGCGTTGGCCTTGCGCCGATCGCGCGCTCAGTTCCCAGCCGACGGCCGAGTGGAAACTGTTGCGGCCGAGACTCGCGGCCGACTAGCCTCGAGTCACGTTAATTGTTGCGGCCTCAGTCGCAAGAGTTGCGCGACGCCACTTCTGGAATTGTATGTGCGCGCACCTGTGTGAGTGCTTGTGTGTGGCCGCCCAGCGAGCGAGCTAACCAATTTGTAGCGCCTAAATGCGCGCCCAACTCGAGTGGCTTCAGGTGACTTACGGGCGCTCGTCTTGACGAGCACTTGACGGCGATCGACGAGCAGTTGGCGCCCACTGCTCGTCGTTGGTCTAGATTAAATTGAATCAAGTAGCTCAGTGTTCGCGCGCGCGCGATATTTGGCATTCGTCTCCTTTGTCAGTAGCGAATATATATATATATGAGTAATATATCATGGACAACTGGGCGGCTGCGACACACAAGTGGATGGCTCACGGGACGCCGACGCTCGGCTATTGAGCGGCGTCAACAAAGTTCCGTCGAGCTCTCATTCACAAGTCGCGGGCACGCTATTTAAAGCCGCCCGCTCGCCTCGGCCGCCAGTCGCAAGTTCACTTTGGCGAGACGCCTCCTCTCTGGCGAGAGCCGCGCGCCAAACTTATCAACTGACGCTCGCCAAATCCGATTCCAGTTGATTGCATAACTGCCAGCTGAAGTAATCATCTTGCGGCCAGCGGTCGGGCGGCCGGGCGAGCTCGAGCTCGAGCTGCTAGTCGGCGAGTGAGCGCTAAGTGGCCAGGTGAACAACCTGGTCAATACTCTCGAGCGTCGTCTTCGTGGCGGTCGTCAGCGCGCTTGCCGTGCGATATGCGCCACTTGTGTACGCGAGTCGCAGTCACTTTCGCGAGCTGGCTGGCTGGCTGGCTGGCTGGCTCGCTCGCTCGCTCGCTCGCCCAGCTC
>SNVD02002940.1:0-17246 GCA_013180625.2 Boswellia sacra | reverse complement strand
GTACCCCACTCACGAATAGTACGAGCTACTCCACATCCTTTGACAACACCTGATGTACCACCCGTATCTATAAAAACAAAACAACAAATGTTTAAACAACTTTAAATTTAAAAAAATTTAACGTAAAAATAAACTCGTTGATGTACCTCCATCATTCGTTTGACTGTGGGAAGACGCTGCTGACTGTTGTCGAGATTCTGCTTCCCATTGTATTATACTCTCCATAGAGGTGTCCCTCGATCTTTTCGGCGGCATGGTTACCTTTTTGGAAAACATTCACATTCATAAAATTCTTATATCTTTCCTTAAGTTCCATGATAATTAATGTATGCATATAATAAAAAATTACAATGAACATCCAGTTCAATTGAACAAATGATAGGTGTCTATTTATGTATTACTTTTATATCAATTCGTCCATGTTTCTTTGCTATATTCCTTGGTATTTTTATGTTTTTGTGTGGTTTTGATGTTTTGTAGGAGTTTTGGAGCAACTTGCACAAAAATGGAGTAAAACCCTTCATTTTCACCTCTGCTAGTCAACATTCTTCTCGGATTTAATTGTATTGATATACAATGAACCCGATGACATATTATATACCGTTGGCAAGCTCTCGAAGTCTATTTTCTGGAAAAATTTACGGTTTATAAATCCATTCAGTGTACCAAAAGTTGTAATCAAAACAGTGTGAGAAGTATAGAAATGTAATTCCACAAATCACTGTAGCATGTATAATACGGGACACTGTAGTAGGTTACTGTAGCAGTATTTAAACACATTTTAGGGTTTTATTTTGATAACTTGAAGAGGGGAGAACGTGGAGGAGGCCTCAGCTCTGGAATTCTTTCATCTCTTGGATTTCTTGAAGGAGAAAGGAAGCTTGGAAAGAGGAAGAACTACAATCCAAAGAGAATTACATCAAATTTGCTAAGTATTTCCCTTCCCTTTCATTTCCTGGAATGTCTCCATGTTGTATTGTATTTACCACGTTCTTAAACATGTGTAACTGAATCTGAATTGGTTGAGGGTGATTTCAAAGCCCCTGATATGGTTTTTGTAAGTTGATTGTGCAAGAAGTTGTTATCCAATTCTCTAGTTGAAGTTGCTTGTATTTTCCCATGTTTAATGCTTATGATTGCTTGCTGGATTGTATTTGGGTGGCCAACTGAATATAATCTGGATATTTTCTATTGCTAGACTAGAAATCTTGATCCGTAATTGTCTTGAATTTCTAATCATTAGTAGCAAATTGTGATCAGAGATTACAATTGGAGAATACAACCTAAGTTAAATAATCCGAGCTTGTGTGTTTATTGCTTAGATCAACCTATCTTTCTTATCATAATGCATCCATTGAATTAAAATCAGAGAGCTTGTTCTAGTTTGTTTAATGGATAGAGATTAAATAAAGAGCTTGTTTTATTTAACAACAAATTATGGAAAGATTGGGATAACAGAGCTTGTTGTTATCTACGGTTGATAACTTCAATGCTGTAATTGGATTACAATTCTATGTTAATTCACAAATTCATATCTTGTGGCCGAGAATGAACTCTTAACCAAGTGTCTCTCATTGATTTTTCACTCCATTTAACTTTGCTTTGTGTTATTCTTCATTTGCCTTGCATTAATTTAGTAATCAAACCGACAAAACCCCCATTTATCTGTTTTTACTTTCGATAACAATTCATTAGATTCCTCCTCGTGGACCGTATCTTTATCATATCACTTATTGCTTGTGCGACTAGTATACTTGCTATTTTCGAACGTCATCAATTTTTTGGCGCCGGTTGCCGGGGGGGAGTGTATGTTTCTAATCGCTTTTTATTTTGTTTTTTCTTGTTTGTTTTCATATTTTTGTTGTTTTTCTTTTCTGATTGTTTGTGTTTAGGTGTGCATGCAGTAACTTCCAACTTCAGTAGCCGTTTGAGCCACAATTACCTTGAGTGTAATGAGGTAAGCACTCTGAGCATTGAACAACAACTTTTTGAGTTAACTTCTCTTGTGGAAAACATGGCTGTAGGACATATGCAGAAATCTTATGCATGTGAGGTATATTTTACCATGGAGCATCCAATCGACATGTATCCAACTATGCAAGGAGATATGGAACAAGCCAATGCCATGGATGGATTTCTAGGACAAACAAGTCAATGGTATGATCCCTGTCTCTAACATTACAATCCGGATTGGGGAGATCACCCTAATTTTTAATTACTGAATCTCAACCACTCGCCCCAAGGGCATAACCAATTGGCTGCAATAGTTTCAATCAACCTAGAGTGCAGCAACCATTTCAAATGCAACCCCCACCCATGCCACATCCAGCACCGCAACCAGCTTCGCAAAACTCAGGTATGTCTCTCGAAGATATTGTTAATGCACTTGCCACTAACACAATGCAATTCCCGCAGGAAACTGGGGCAAGTATCCAAAACCTGGCAAATCAAATGGGACAATTGGCTACTAGCATGAGCAAATTCGAGGGCCAAAGCTCAGAAAAATTATCTTCTCAAACGGTATCAATCCAAGAGAGAATGCTTGTGTGATAACTTTGCAAAATGGAGAGCAATTAGATATCTTGCCAAGGAACACAAACTGTGAAGGGGATGACCCACTTCCACGCATGATACAAACATTGACGTCTCAGTAACCTATAAACCCCCTTCTTTCATATTTTCCCTCCACTTTTTCCTCGTAGATTTGCAAATCGAAGAAGGAGGAACAAGAACAAGAAATCCTGGAAACTTCTCACAAAATCGAGGTAAATATACCACTTCTGGATGCTATCGAGCAAGTACCTCATTATACAAAATATCTCAAGGAGTTATGCACCAGCAAAAGACAGTTAAAAAGAAATGAGAAAGTAAGTGTGGGGGAAGATGTTTCAGCTGTATTGCAAAGGAAAATTCCTCCAAAGTGCAAAGATCCAGGTACGTTCACCATGCCGTGCACCATTGGTAAAACCAAGTTTGAAAGAGTTATGTTAGATTTAGAAGCATCTATTAACATCATGCCATATTCTATTTATGCTTCTTTAAATCTTGGACTTTTTGCGGAAACTGGTATTACCATTCAGCTTGCTGATCATTTTAATGCATATCCCAAAAGAGTTGTGGAAGATATGCTTGTGCAGGTGAATCAATTGGTTTTCCCAGCAAACTTCTATGTCCTTGAAATAGAGGATGAGACATCTCCTAATCCAACTCCGATTCTTTTAGGGAGACCCTTCTCGAAAACTGTTAGAACCAAGATTGATGTTCATGATGGCACTCTCATCATAGAGTTTGATGGCAAGGTGATATGTTTCAATATTTTTGAGGCAATGAGGTACTCTAGTGACTTACATTCGGTTTTTGCAGTTGACGTTGTTGATTCTTTGCCACAACAATACTTTGAGTTAACTCGCTAGAATGGATTGGATGTAGCTATTAGTGAGCACACTAGGGACAGAAATTCTAAGGAGTCAGAATTTGATACAAGTGTCCAAAAGAAGATGGAGGAAGTGTGGCAGGGTAGCTTAGATGAACCATAGCAAATACCACAATAGGTATGATGTTCTCGTACCTTCATTTCCTTTTCCATGAGAAAATTCTTCCTTCTTTGATGAAAGCCCCTGCCCTTGGAGCTGCTTAAGCTTCTTTCCCGATCCTTTGAGGCAATGGATTCTTGGTGAGAAGGATCCTTTGCCAGTTAAAATAAAAATGGGCCTTGCACCACTACAAGAAGAGAAACTCGTCCGAGTACTTAGAGATCACAAAACAACTATTGGGTGGACGATTGCTAACATCCAAGGCCCAGCCATATGCATGCACCATTTCTTGTTGGAAGAAGGATCCAAGCCCACTAGAGAAGCACAGCGGAGATTGGATCCTCCCATGATGGAAACAACGTCGGGCTGAGGACGTTAAACCAAGCGCTTATTGGGAGGCAACCCAATGTTTTTGAAAAATAAAAAAAAGAAGAAAAGAAAAATAAAATGAGGTAATAATGATCGATTTTTGTGTCTCAAAGAGATTCCTTTCGTAGGCCATCAAATTGATCAGGTTTTATCTCTCTTTGCCATCTGTCTTATTTGTTTTTATATTTTTTATTTGTTTTTGACTTTTGTTTGCTATTGTGTTGTTATCTCTTTTATGTGTCTTTAGTTTCGTTTTTGCTCTTTTCTTTTCCTTTCTTTTGTTTAATTTGATTACTCTGTGCTTTGAGCTCATTTGTGCAGCAGCTTGTGGAAACATCCAAACGGAAGTTGAAGTCCTTCGCCAAAGGTTTGAAACGTGCATATCTTGGAGAAAAACAAACCCGATCGCATTATCGTTAATATCTCTTCTTTTCTCCTCTTCAATGGATGCCGATATCTTTTTGTCGAACCTTCGTAAATATTTTCCTTCACTTCCTCAAAATGCTGTTTTTAAAATTTATAAAGTACGGATGACTAGACTTTGGGCATTGATGCTCCTAAATGTGCCTGCTGATATCCGATGGCTTATCGAAGCCAAGGTGAGATTGTCCGGTAAGCCGGACATTAATCTCGCAAAATACATGCCTGGTCTAGGAAAGAGCTACTACGCCAAGATGCGAAGAGCGAAAAGGTTACAAGTATGTTATAAATGTGCTAGATGGAATTGTAACCAGACTTGTCGTTCATTAGGTTTTGTGTCCAAAAATAGAGAAGATAAACTGTCATTTATTAAGAATGGTCTGAGTAATGAGTCGCTGGATAATGTTTTATTAACTCTTGAATCACATTCTTGTGGACTTGTTCGGCGTGAATTGCTTAATTTATGGACACAATTTCGTGATGAATTGCAATGTTATAGTCTAGGGAATCTGACTAAAAACGACCCTCTTTGCCAGTTTATAAGAAAACTGGATGGGAAGCAAATCCCCGACTCATAGAAGGCGTTTCAGCCGTTACTGGACGTAAAACCAGAGGAAGATGTGAGCCACAATCACAACTACTTGTATATTTGAATGTGTGTTGTTGTGTCGAATTTTATTTCTTTCTTGTTTCGTTTGATCTGATTATCAATGTTGTTTTTGTGTTGTTGTTGTTTGTTGATTTTGTTTGTTTTAATTTCAATTTTTCTTTTTGACAAACCATATGACTACCCTATGGCATCTGTCTCTTATACACATCTAGATGTGTATAAGAGACAGGTGTTATAGTCTAGGGAATCTGACTAAAAAATACCCTGTTTGCCAGTTTATAAGAAAACTGGATGGGAAGCAAATCCCCGACTCATAGAAGGCGTTTCAGCCGTTACTGGACGTAAAACCAGAGGAAGATGTGATCCACAATCACAACTACTTGTATATTTGAATGTGTGTTGTTGTTGTCGAATTTTATTTCTTTCTTGTTTCGTTTGATCTAATTATCAATGTTGTTTTTTGCATTGTTGTTGTTTGTTGATTTTGTTTGTTTTAATTTCAAGTTTTCTTTTTGACAAACCAAATGACTACCCCATGATATAAGCACACGTGGAAGACAAGTGTGGAGGTTTTGTCAACCTCCGTCGAAAGTATATCTTTACTTTTCATGCTTCACGTGGGAGACAAGTGTGGCGGTTTTGTCAACCCCCGCCGAAAGTGTATCTCCATTTTCCATGCTACACGTGGGCGACAAGTGTGGAGGTTTTGTCAAACCCCACCGAAAGCATATCTATTTTTTCAAATCTCGGGGCGATAAATCTGCATCGAGCAACCCCCACCGAAATTATGTCCCCATGTGTCAAATTTGAGAGTTTTACGTGTGTATATATCCATTCTCCATATTTTCAAATGTCATTATTATAACCTGTCTTACACTTGAAAAGCATATTACCTAACGTTCATCATTGTCTTACACAAGGTTAGAACACTTGTAGAAATGGAGAACACACCAATTCGGCGATTCCAAAATATATGCGTATTTTGTGGATCGCAATTTGGTAAAGATGGAGAGTTTACAACAGCAGCTCTTGATCTTGGTAGGACATTAGCTGCGAGGGGTATTCATTTGATTTATGGAGGTGGTAGTCTTGGGTTAATGGGGTGTGTGTCAACAGCTGCATCCCTAGGAGGGAGCAAAGTTCTCGGCATTATCCCGAAACCATTAGCTGTACGAGATATCATAGGCAACACAATCGGAGAAGAGTTACAAGTCTCTAGCATGCATGAGCGTATTGCACATATGGTTGTTAAGTCCGATGCATTTATAGCTTTACCCGGTGGTTATGGCACATTAGAGGAGATATTTCAAATCACCTCTTGGGCACAGCTAAACATCCATAAAAAACCCCTTGGTTTGTTAAATGTCAATAACTTTTTTGATGGTTTGTTGTCTTTTCTTGATCAAGCTGTAGAAAAAATTTTTATCTCACCATCAGCGAGGCAAATCCTGGTTACAGCTTCAACTGCAGGGAGTTTAATTGACAACTGATAAGATTCGTCTATTTCGCCTGATCCACAACGGCTTTCGGATAGATGGGTTTGGAGAAGGCAATAAAAGGCGTATACTGGATTTAACTCTCCATCTGTAATCTCTATCTATTGGTTTGCTTCGTTTTTGTTTACTTTCTTTTTATTGTGTTTATTTGAGATTTTTCATGTTCTTTCTTTTGAGCTTTTTCAGGTTATTTCTTTCGTCCCAGGTAATATTTTCTAATCTCGGTTTTTAGAGTGGTGGCTTAAAAAGTTCAAATTCTCTTGAAACGCATTCTGGATCTCTTCAATCCATAATGGCTGAATAAGGAGGCTAACTTCTAAACTTTTTAGACCCATTCTAACTGACTTGTTTTTGTTTGCTGGCTTGTTGGATTTTGTTATTTTATGAGTAAGTTTAGTTTTGTGTAATTTAGAGTTGTTGTGTGTTTTGTCTATATCAGTTTCAATTCGAAAAAAAAAAACATTACGGAAAAACCTGAGAATGGCAGAATATGGGGTTTCCTTAACTCTTGAAACGCATTCTCTCTAAATAAATCTGTAGTTTGTTTATTTTCTGTTGTTTGAAGTGTCTTGTTTCTTGTTTTGTTCTTCATAATAAAGGTATATAGGCTGGAAACCTTAATTCTGCGAGCTACTGGTCCTAAGGATTGTTGAAATATACAATCTTGACTCAGGTGTAACAACGCCACGTACCTCTTTTCTTGCATTTTGTGTGTCGATAATAAGATAATGATTGAATTAAGAATAACTCTTGGAAATGATAAATGATGCATGGATCTGTGTGCTTGAAATGTTTATTGGTTTTCGCTTTGCTTTTGATTCCTTGTGCAACATTGAGCACTGAGCTATTATCACTGAGTTATTGTTCACTTAGAGAAAGTTTATGTAATTTAAATGTTTCTTCAGATTTCAATGAATTCTAGAACTTGTTTGATGGTCACTCGAGGCGAAATCCTAGACTGTGCACCATTGGGGAAATGATTTAGGCCATCTTTGGACCGTTTGAGCCTTAATAGCCAACCTTGACTGAAATTGATCCCTAGTTACCCCTTTGAGCCTTTTTAAGCCTTTTTCTTTGTTAACTCACTAAAAGATTTCCTAACCTCAAATGAATTTATTCCAAACAGTTTATCCCTTACCTATGAGCATGTAGATCATTCATAATTAAATTTTGAGCTATGTTCTGGTTTTGGGAAGTTAGAGGAGGTTGGGATGTGTCCTGAGCAATGCAAGTGAGTTCTATTATGTTTGTAAAAAAAAAAGAAAAAAGAAAAAAAAAGCTAATCTGTACTTATCGTCCACTTACTTACACATTGAGGACAATGTGTTGTTTAAGTGTGGGGGAGGGGAAGTGTAATAAAAAAAAAAGAAAAGAAAAAAAAAGAAAAAAAAGAACAAAAGAATAAGAATAAGAGATCTATACCCTTAAGTTTTCTTAAAAAGAATGAAACAACAAAGTGTGGGGGTGTAGTTTTCTTTTGTTTTCTGCACAAAAAAAAAAGAAGATTGAGTGTTCTAAATAAGTTTGGGGGAGTAACCTGGTGAATTAAAATAAAGTTGTGTTATAGGGTTGAGCTCTACATAATCTTGAATGATTTATGTGTTTGTGGGTGATTTGAGCCAAATTATTATCCTTGATCATACCTTCACCCAAGTCAAACGTTACAAGCTAATAAAGTCCTACTTGATCCTTGGTGTTGTACATGTCTGCATTAGTGGAGAGTGACTTGAAAAGCAGGCCTATGGAGTTCATTTATACATACATCTTCACTATTAAATATGATTCATTTTTAAGCATAAACTCATCCGGGTTACAAGTGATTAGGTGAGAATGGCTCTACACACACACAAACTTGAGGAATTGAAGTGAAGCGAAACTAATCTTTGAGATAAAATTCTTGATCAAGTGCATTATTTTGAAGTTTTCCTTGGGTTATAATTAAGTCCAATCTTTGAGGCCTATTTGTAAGTTGAAGCATTTGTGTGTTTTAATTTTTCTTTGATTCTGTTTCGGTTTAATTTTGTTTCATATCGTTGTAGTTGCTCGAGGACTGGCAAAGTCGAGTGTGTGGGAATTTGTAGGTGTCTAATTATGTATTAAAAACCCCTTTGTTTTTGTTTTTTTTTTTTTAATATCATTCGTCCATGTTTCTTTCTATATTCCTTGGTATTTTTATGTTTTTGTGTGGTTTTGATGTTTGTAGGAGTTTTGGAGCAACTTGCACAAAAATGGACTAAAACCCTTCATTTTCACCTTTGCTAGTCAGTGATCTTCTCGGATTTAATTGTATTGATATACAATGAACCCGACGACATGTTATATACCGTTGGAAAGCTCTCGAAGTCTTTTTTCTGGAGAAATTTACGGTTTATAAATCCATTCAGTGTACCAAAAGTTGTAATCAAAACAGTGTGAGATGTATAGAAATATAATTCCACAAGTCACTGTATCATGTATAATACGGGGCACTGTAGCAAGTCACTGTAGCAGAGTATTTAAACACATTTTAGGGTTTTATTTTGATAACTTAAAGAGGGGAGAACGTGGAGGAGGCTGCATCTTTGGATTTCTCTCATCTCTTGGAGTTCTTGAAGGAGATTGAAGGCTTGGAAAGAGGAAGAACTACAAATCCTAATAGCTGTCATCAATTGTTAAGTTTTCCCTTTTTCTCCTCTCATTTTCTGGAATGTCTCCATATTCTATTGTATTTTTTGTGGTTCTGTCTGAATCTATGTAACTACATCTGAATTGTTGAGGTGATTTCAAACCCTTGATATGGTTTTGTGAAATTGATTGTGCCAGGAATTGTTATCCAATTCTCTATTGAAGTTGGCTGTATTTTTCCATGTCTAATGCTTATGATTGCTTGCTGGATTGTATTTGGGTGGCCAACTGAATATATCTGGATATTGTCTATTGCTAGACTAGAAATCTTGATCCGTAATTGTCTTGAATTTCTAATCCTTAGTAGCAAAATTGTGATCAGAGTTGCAATTGGAGAATACAACCTAAGTTAAATAATCCGAGCTTGTGTGTTTATTGCTTAGATCAACCTGTCTTTCTATTCATAATGCATCCATTGAATTAAATTTAGAGAGCTTGTTCTAGGTTGTTTAATGGATAGAGATTAAGTAAAGAGCCTATTTTATTTAACAACAAAGTAAGGAAAGATTGGGATAACAGAGCTTGTTGTTATCTACGGTTGATAACTTCAATGCTGTAATTGGATTACAATTCTATGTTAATTCACAAATTCATATCTTGTGGCAGAGAAAGAACCCTTAACCAGGTTTCTCTCATTGAGTTTTCACTCCAATTAACTTTCTGTTTTGTTATTCTTTACTTGCATTAATATTTCATCTAATTAATCAATCAACAAAACCCCCCTCATTTAGTTTATTGTTGCTTTCGAATAACAAATTCAATTATAATCAATCCTCGTGGGAACGATATCTTACTCATCACTTTATTACTTGTGCGACTAGTATACTTGCTAGTTTCGAACGCATCAACAAACTACATATTTCATTCTAAAAAATAATAGTTACACGTAGACAAGTGGAAATCACATAAATGGAGAGAACAATAATGTTCCCAAAATACAAGCAAGATAAAGAATCATATAATCAATAATAACAACTAAGTAAAGGTACTATCAATTAGCATCATCCATCTGATCATCATTATCTTCACGATTGATTGTCACTGTTGTTCCCTCAACTCCTTGCCTAACCTATTGAACATCTTCCTCACGAAAGTAACCTCTTTCATCTAGTTGTTGTGCATATAGCTTAACTTCTGGCACTATGTTCCCAATAGATGAATTTTTTGAATTGAGATCAAAGGTATCTCTTGTTGACATTTTAAGAACAACATGCCAATCTTCATCAACAGGATCTTGAATATAGCAAACTTGCTCCACTTGATCCGCTAAAATGAAAGGTTCATCATCAATACTGTTGTCTTTGTATAACAGATGATTAAAATTAACCATTATGAAGTCGAACTCATCACACTTCATTCCAGTCCGATTATCAACCCAATCACACTTGAACAAGATGAAAGTCATGTCATTGACATATCAAATTTGAATTATATCTGTTAACACTCCAAGAAACGTTACCCTACCAGAACGAGGGTTTTGATCTCGTGCACTAGCATAACTCATGGTATTGGCCTTCAAAATAACACCAGATTGTTGCGTGGTTTTGTGTTTATCTGCATCCTTGGTACGAAATTTGAAGTCGTTGACAACATAAGATTTATAGCTATGTGCACCCCATTTAGGGCCATTGATGCGTTCGAAACTAGCAAGTATACTAGTCGTACAAGTAATAAAGTGATAAGTAAGATATCGTTCCCACGAAGATTGATTCTAATTGAATTTGTTATTTCCAGCAACAATAAACTAAACAGGGGGGGATTTTTGTTGAATGCTTTACTAAATGAAATAAGAATGCAAGTAAAGAATAACAAAACAGAAAGTAAATTTGAATGAAAAATCAATGGGAGAAAGCTGGTTAAGGGATCTTCTCTACCACAAGATATGGATTTGCGAATTAATTGTAGAATTGTCATCTAATTACAGCATTGAAATTACCAACTGTAGATAACAACAAGCTCTGTTATCCCAATCTTTCCTTACTTTGTTGTTAAATAAAACAGCTCTTTATTTAATCTCTATCCATTAAACAACCTAGAACAAGCTCTCTAAATTTAATTTAATGGATGCATTACAATAAGAAAGATAGGTTTATCTAAGCAATAAACACACAAGCTCGGATTATTTAACTTAGGTTATATTCTCCAATTGTAATCTCTGATCACACTTTTGCTACTAATGATTAGAAATTCAAGACAATTACGGATCAAGATTTCTAGTCTAGCAATAAATCACAACCAGATTATATTCAGTTTGGCCACTCAAATACAATCAGCAAGCAATCATAAGCATTAAATATGGGAGAATACAAGCAACTTCAATTAGAGAATTGGATAACAATTCCTTACACACCAACTTACAAAAACCATATCAGGGGCTTTGAAATCACCCTCAACCAATTCAGATTCAGTTACACATGTTTAAGATCGTGGTAAATACACTACAACATGGAGACATTCCAGAAAATGAAAGGGAAGGGAAAAACTTAGCAAATTGATGTAATTCTCTTTGGATTGTAGTTCTTCCTCTTTCCAAGCTTCCTTTCTCCTTCAAGAACTCCAAGAGATGAAAGAATTCCAGAGCTTCAGCCTCCACCACGTTCTCCCCTCTTCAAGTTATGAAAATAAAACCCTAAAATGTGTTTAAATACTCTGCTACAGTGACTTGCTACAGTGCCCCGTATTATACATGCTACAGTGACTTGTGGAATTATATTTCTATACATCTCACCTGTTTTGATTAGAACTTTTGGTACACTGAATGAATTTATAAACCGTAAATTTCTCCAGAAAATAGACTTCGAGAGCTTTCAAATGGTATATAATATGTCGTCGGGTTCATTGTATATCAATACAATTAAATCCGAGAAGATCACTGACTAGCAGAGGTGAAAATAAAGGGTTTTACTCCATTTTTGTGCAAGTTGCTCTAAAACTCCTACAAACATCAAAACACACAAAAACATAAAAATACCACGAAATATAGCAAAGAAACATGGACGAATTGATATAAAAGTAATACATAAATAGACACCTATCAAAGTCCCCTACACTTAGACTTTGCTAGTCCTCGAGCAACTAAAATGATACGAAACAAAACTAAACCAAACCAGAATCAAAGAAAAATTAAAACACACAAATGCTTCAACTTGCAAATAGGCCTCAAAGATTGTACTTAATTATAACCCAATGAAAACTTCAAAATAATGCACTTGATCAAGAATTTTATCTCAAAGATTAGTTTCGCTTCACTTCAATTCCTCAAGTGTGTGTGTGTAGAGCCATTCTCACCAAATCACTTGTAACCCTGATGAGTTTATGCATAAAAATGAATCATATTTAATATTGAAGATGTGTGTATAAATGAACTCCATAGCCTGCTTTTCAAGTCACTCTCCACTAATGTAGACATGCACAACACCAAGGATCAAGTAGGACTTTATTAAGCTTGTAACGTTTGGCTTGGGTGAATGTATGATCAAGGATAATAATTTGGCTCAAATCACCCACAAACACATAAATCATTCAAGATTATGTAGAGCTCAACCCTATAACACAACTTTATTTTACTTCACCAGGTTACTCCCCCAAACTTATTTAGAATACTCAATCTTTTTTTTTCTTTCTTTTTTCTTTCTTTTTTTTTTTTTTGTAGAAAACAAAAGAAACTACACCCCCACACTTCGTTGTTTCATTCTTTTCAAGAACACCCAAGGGTATAGAACTCTTTTTCTTTTCTTTTTTTTCTTTTTTTTTTAACTGCAATTCCACTCCCCCACACTTAAGCAATACATTGTCCTCAATGTTTAAGTACGTGGAAGATAAGTACATATATTTTTTTTTTTTTTTACAAATATAATAAAACTCACTTGCATTGCTCATGGCACAATCCAACCTCCTCTAACTTCCCAAAACCAGAACATAGCTCAAATGTAATTGCGAATGATTTACATGCTCATAGGTAAGGGATAAACTGTTTGGAACAAATTCAATTGAGATTAGGAAATCTTTTAGTGAGTTAACAAAGAAAAAGGTTTACAGAGGCTCAAAAGGGTAACTAGGGATCAATTTCAGTCAAGGTTTGCTCTGAAAGCTCAAACGGTCCAAAGATGGCCTAAATCATTTCCCTAATGTTGCACAGTCTAGGATTTCGCCTCGAGTGACCATCAAACAAGTTCTAGATTCATTGAAATCTGAAAAAACATTTAAATTACATAAACTTTCTCTAAGTGAACAAATAACTCAGTGATAATAGCTCAGTGCTCAATGTTGCGCAAGGAATCAAAAGCAAAAGCGAAAACCAATAAATATTTCAAGCACACAGATCCATGCATCATTTATCATTTTCCAAGAGTTATTCTTAATTCAATCATTATCTTATCATCGACCCACAAAATGCAAGAAAATAGGTACGTGGCGTTGTTACACCTGAGTCAAGATTGTATATTTCAACAATCCTTAGGACCAGTAGCCCGCAGACTTAAGGTTTCCAGCCTATATACCGTTATTATGAAGAACAAAACAAGAAACAAGACACTTCAAACAACATAAAATAAACAAACTACAGATTTATTTAGAGAGAATGCGTTTCAAGGGTTCAAGAAACCCCATATTCTGCCATTCTCAAGTTGTTTTCCACAAATTTTTCTTTTTGAATCGAAACTAATAAAGACAACACATAAAAACTCTAAATTACATAAAACCAAACTTACTCATAAAATAACAAAGTCCAACAAACCAGCAAATAAAAACAAGTCAGTTAGAATGGGTCTAAAAAGTTTAAAGGTTAGCCTCCTTATTCAGCCGTTCTGTATTAAAGAGATCCAGAATGCGTTTCAAGAGGACTTAAACTTTTTAAGCCACCACTCTAAAAATCAAGATTAGAAAATATTACCTGGGACGAAAGAAACAACCTGAAAAAAAAAACTCAAAAAGAAATGACATAAAAAAAAACTCAAATAAACACAATAAAAAGAAAGCAAACGAAAACAAAGCAAACCAGCATATAGAGATTACAGATGGAGCGTTAAATCCAGTTTACGCCTCTTATTGCCTTCTCCAAACCAATCAATCCGAGCTGTTGTTAGATCAGGCGAATAGACGAATTCTTGTAGTTTGTCAATTAACTCCCCTGCCGTTGAAGCTGTAACAAGGATTTGCCTCGTTGATGGTGAGATAAAATTTTTTTTCTACAGCTTGATCAAGAAAAGACAACAAACCATCAAAAAAATTATTGACATTTTACAAACCAATGGGTTTTTTATGGATGTTTAGCTGTGCCCAAGAGGTGATTTGAAATATCTCCTCTAATGTGCCATAACCACCTGGTAAAGCTATAAATGCATCGGACTTAACAACCATATGTGCAATACGCTTATGCATGCTAGAGACTTGTAACTCTTCCCCAATTGTGTTGCCTACGATATCTCGCACAGCTAATGGTTTAGGGATAATGCCGAGAACTTTACTTCCTCCCAAGGATGTAGCTGTCGACACACACCCCATTAACCCAAGACTACCCCCTCCATAAATCAAATGATACCCCTCGCAGCTAATGTCCTACCAAGATCAAGAGCTGTTGTTGTAAACTCTCCATCTTTACCAAATTGCGATCCACAAAATACGCATATATTTTAGAGTCGCCGAATTGATGTTTTCTCTATTTCCACAAGTGCTCTAACCTTGTGTAAGACAATGACGCACGTTAGGTAATATGCTTTTCAAGTGTAAGACATGTTATAATAATGACATTTGAAAATATGGAGCATAGATATATACACACGTAAAACTCTCAAATTTGACACATGGGGACATAATTTCGGTGAGGGTTGCTCGATACAGATTTATCGCCCTGAGATTTGAAAAAAATAGATATGCTTTCGGTGGGGTTTGACAAAACCTCCACACTTGTCGCCCACGTGTGCCTGAAAAATGGAGATAAACTTTCGGTGGGGTTTGAAAAAAACCGCCACACTTGTCTCCCACGTGAAGCATGACAATTAGAGATATACTTTCGGTGGAGTTTGACAAAACCGCCACACTTTTCTCCCACGTGAAGCATGAAAAGTAAAGATATACTTTCGGCGGAGGTTGACAAAACCTCCACACTTATCTCCCACGTGTACTTATGCCATAGGGTAGTCATATGGTTTGTCAAAAAGAAAACTTGAAATTAAAACAAACAAAATCAACAACAACAACAACACAAAAACAACATTGATAATCAGATCAAACGAAACAAGAAAGAAATAAAAAAAAAAAGAAAAAGAAATAAAATAAAATTCGATAACAACAACACACATTCAAATATACAATTAGTTGTGATTGTGGCTCACATCTTCCTCTGGTTTTACGTCCAGTAACGGCTGAAACGCCTTCTATGAGTCGGGGATTTGCTTCCCATCCAGTTTTCTTATAAACTGGCAAACAGGGTCGGTTTTAGTCAGATTCCCTAGACTATAACACTGCAATTCATCACGAAATTGTGTCCATACATTAAGCAATTCACGCTGAACAAGTCCACAAGAATGTGACTCGAGAGTTAACAAAACATTATCCAGCGACTCATTACTCAAACCATTCTTAATAAATGAAAGTTTATCTTCTCTATTCCTGGACACAAAAACCTAATGAACGACAAGTCTGGTTACAATTCCATCTAGCACATTCATAACATACTTGTAACCTCTTTGCTCTTCGCCTCTTGGCGTAGTAGCTCTTTCCTAGACCAGGCAGGTATTTTGCGAGATTAATGTCCGGCTCACCGGACAATCTCACCTTGGCTTCGATAAGCCATCGGATATCAGCAGGCAAATTTAGGAGCATCAATGCCCAAAGTCTAGTCATCCGTACTTTATAAATTTTAAACACAGCATTTTGAGGAAGTGAAGGAAAATATTTACTAAGGTTCGACAAAAAGATATCGGCATCCATTGAAGAGGAGAAAAGAAGAGATATTACCGATAATGCGATCGAGTTTGTTTTTCTCCAAGATATGCACGTTTCAAACCTTTGGTGAATGACTTCAACTTCCGTTTGGATGTTTCCACAAGCTGCTTCACAAATGAGCTCAAAGCACAGAATAATCAAGTTGAACAAAAGAAAGGAAAAGAAAAGAGCAGAAACAAAACTAAAGACACATAAAAGAGATAACAACACAATAGCCAACAAAAGTAAAAAAAAGTAAAAAAATATAAAAACAAATGAGACAGATGGCAAAGAGAGATAAAACTTGATCAATTTGATGGCCTACGAAAGGAATCTCCTCGAGACATAAAAATCGATCATTATTCCCTTATTTTATTTTTCTTTTCTTTTTTTATTTATTTGTTTAAAAACATTGGGTTGCCTCCCAATAAGCGCTTGGTTTAACGTCCTCAGCCCGACGTTGGTTCCATCATGGGAGGTTCTAATCTCCACTGTGCTTCTCTAGTGGACTTGGATCCTTCTTCCAACAAGAATTGGTGCATGCATATGGCTGGGCCTTGGATGATAGCAATCGTCCACCCAATAGCTATTTTGTGATCTATAAGTATTCGGACGAGTTTCTCTTCTTGTATTCGTGCAAGGCCCATTTCCATTGTAACTCGCAAAGTATCATTCTCACCCAAGAATCCATGATTCAAATAATCTGGAAGTGACTTAAGCTCCAAAGCAGGGGCTGTCATCACAGAAGGAAGAATTTTCTCATTAGATAAAGGAAATTGAATGCACAAAACATCATACCTATTTATGGTTATAGCTATGGTCTCATCTAAGCTTGCCACAACTTTCTCCATTTCTTTGGACACTTGTATCAAAATTTTTGACTCCTTAGAATTTTCAGTCCCTATGTGCTCATTAATAGCTATATCCAATCCATTCTTGCGAGTTAACTCAAAAACATTGTTGTGGCAGAGAATCAACAACGTCAACTGCAAAAACAGAATGTAAGTCACTAGAGTACCTCATTACCTCAAAAATATTGAAACATATCACCTTGCCATCAAACTCTATGATAAGAGTGCCATCATGAACATCAATCTTGGTTCTAACAGTTTTCGAGAATGGTTTCCCTAAAAGAATCGGAGTTGGATTAGGAGATGTCTCATCCTCTATTTCAAGGACATAGAAGTTTGCTGGGAAAACCAATTGATTCACCTGCACAAGCACATCTTC